>VDFB02263912.1:0-11705 GCA_007258455.2 Sequoia sempervirens
TTTATCTTATTTATTTATTTTTAGCTTCATTACCCTCTTTTTCACATTATGAAACAAATCCACTTTTATATCCAAAGCAATATCCATGACTCTCATTTGAGCTAGATTTAAAAAAATTCTCAATAATAGCTAATGCTATCCCATAAACTCTCTATTCCTAGAACATTTGGATGCTCGAATACCAAATTAATCTAAACTCTTCTTGTCTCTATTTTTTGAAATAATGTAGAAATTCCTTTCATGCTTATGTTTTGCTACCTCCACTATGTAGCTCAATAAATCAATATACAATTAGAATTAAACATAACATATAGAGAAGAAGATATCAACAAGAATACATAAAGCATTAGTAATATAATCTTCCAACTTGGAAAAAAATACAAAAAACCAAATTTACAAATCTCAATAACTCCCTCTTAACTAACCCATAAATATTGTTATTTACAACCCAAAAAGGCATCATCAAGTAATACTATTGTTTTTACTCTAATACCAAAAATAGCATGTAGATACCAACTATTTCCCTAAAAGCCAATTAGTTACAAAGAACTACTAAAATCAATGAAACAAAATCCTAAAAGACCTATAGTTATGAATCCACAAACAACAAACAATAATTTTCCTAAACAATTAAAGCACATAATTGAAAAAAGTGGAAGGATCTACATTAAGGGAAATATGTATCAAGAAATCTCTTGTGAATCTATTAGACATTAATATCTATTCATGTAATCTTTTAAAGCATGATGCAAATGCATGTTCTCCACCAAATGTCTTTAGTATACATATTACTCTTCATCTTATTTTTTTCTATAAAAAACATGCAATTATAAAGCTTCTATTAGAGTTCATAATTACTTTTTACATGAAGGAATACAAATTTAGCTGTGGACTTTCATGGATTGCAGGAAACTTTTTGGAAATTACAAGAAAATGGATATCAGGAGACAAAGTTTCTCTATCCTTTCCAGTTGGCCTCAGTATAGAGAAAATAAAAGGTTTGTCTATTGAATTCCAAAGTTGAAAATTATATAATTTAGTAACTTTTTATTGATTTAGAAGAGAAAGTGCACATATTAATATCACCCTTAACAATTTTTGCAGATGATCGTCCTGAGTATCAATCTATTCAAGCAATTCTATTTGGTCCTTACTTGTTAGCTGCCATGAGTCATGGAGAATGGGACCTAAACATACAAAAAATATCTTCATTGTCTGATTGGATTGTAGCAGTCCCTGCTTCTTATTCCTCTCAATTATACACTTTTGGTCAAGAAAGAAAGATATCTAATGTGTGTGGCTCACCAAACAACACCTTTATATTTACATACAATAATGTTCTTAGTCAAATAATGATGAACCCTTTTCCAATGTTGGGGACAGATGAAGCAGCTCATGCCACTTTTAGAATAGTAGATACTACTACCCCAGAGAGAAAATCAAATTCAATCATGGATTTTGTTGGAAAAAATGTTTATTTGGAGCCCTTTCCTCGTCCTGGAATATTTATTGCACATCAAGGGATAAATAATAATGTCACTGCTTCACATAGAATTGAGGCTAGTCTTTCAAGTGTGGATAGTGCAACCACTTTCAAAGTACATCTTGGGTTGGATAAGAATGAAAATTCTCTATCTTTTGAGTCTATAGACCATCCTTCTTGTTTTCTTTATGGAGGAGCAAGCTACCAAGTTCAACAAGTTGTTCAATTGAAATGCATTCCTAAGAGAGGCAATTCAGAATTCTACCATGCAGTAAGCTTCAATGTAAATAAAGGAATGAGCACATATCACCCCATGAGTTTCATTGCTACTGGTTCAAACAGAAATTACCTTCTTTCACCTCTCTTGGCTTTCCAAGATGAAAACTATTCTGTGTATTTGAATATCACTAGTTGATCATTTTATCCCAAGAACTTTTTACAAGTAGACTTGTTCCCTTACTAGAATAACACTTCATGAATATTTTCACTATTTCAGTGAGGTTTTATGCTTTGATATGTAAATATTATAGTAGAGAAGCATAACACTCAATATGTTGACAAGTATATTGTTATTCATATCCATTACAATGAATAATAAGAACTATTAACTTATATTTCATTTTTCAAATGGTAATTATGGTCTATATAATTTAATTTCAATATGGCCTTCTTATTGACCTAATGATACTATTTGATGGTGCTCTTCAAGATTTCTAAGTTGTAGGTTTATCTATTTTTTTAAGATGATGCAAATATGATAGTTCTCACATTGTTGTATATTAAATAATGAGATATACCATTACCTATATGAAGTATTGGGAGAGCCTTTCAATCACCTTCTACTATAAGAGGATTGTGATTGATTAACATGCATAAATTGATTTATTTTTCCTTTCACATGGCTATATTTATCTGGGATGCCAATTGTTTCCTTATTATACTATTATTATCATACCTTTATTTGACAATGTGATTTTTGTCCTAATTAACCTATTGTTGAACTATAATTTATTAGTTTGTGTTGGTTAATGGTAATTTATAATTTTATTTTATTTATTATCAAGTAATTTTTTTGTGATTTTGATGGATTAGATACTCCTAATCATGCTAGTTTAGAGATTTTTCTTAATGTATGTTCCCTTATAATATTGTAATTCACTCTATAACATCAAATATATAAATATCCATATAGTTCAATTGTTTCCATAGAAAAGAATACAATTAATTCTACTATATAAATATTAACATGGAAATATTTTTGTAGCTATAATTAATTTAATTTTATGATGTCCTAAAATCTTAGGTTTTCTTTTTTACTTAGTTTCATTTTATAACAATTATATAGTTGTGATATAAGATCTCTTCACTTTTTTTTAAACGTTCATTTTAAGATAAATGTATCCAAGATAGGAGTGCACATATTTATATTATTATAAAAAGTGTGCATATGATGGAGATGTCCAAATAAAAATCCTTGTGTCCACAATGAATTTGAAATGAATAGTTGTGTAACAAAACATAAATAAATCCAACCTAGGGGTAGATAAGAAAAATGAAAAAAAGTGCTTGGAATGACATAGTATTGAAAAAAAAATGAAGGGGTTATGAAAATCCCATAACATCTTATATATGCTAAACAAAATACTTAAAGCAACAAGACCAAATGAAACATGCAAACATGAACCATTAATGTTAGGGACAAAAATTAAACAAGTTGCAACTACAAATTCTCTTTACTATCACCAATATCAACACCTTTGGGAGAAAATATAACACAACTACCATGCTAGAATTTTATCGCATCCCTATAAACTGTGTTCTTATTGGACACCCAAAATTCCAAAGTAATTTGAACCAAGATGAGGACCTTATTAGTTTGATATCATATTACATTTTGATGAATTTGTAGCTAATTATGACTAAGATTGTAATTGATATAATCAGGTAATAGTTTTGATATCTAATAGTACTTTGATGGCATCATTGCTTGTGATGACTATGCTTATGAATGTTATGATTCTAATATCCTTTTTTTTATGGTATGTTACTATTAAATAATATGTTTATATTTATGACTATTTGGATAGTAATTCTCTTCTAATGAATGGTTTTTAATGAACCTTGGCTTGTCTTGTAGGTGTAGGGATGTAGGGTGACAAACTCTATAGAATTATGGCCCCCCGATTTGGTTAACTATTATTGTGCATAATTCAAAGATGACAAGTCACATGTGTTGCCACTAAGTGTTTGGTGTAGTCACTCCTACTTGCATGGGAAAATCTAGTGGAATTGGTGAGAGAATTTAGGACTTTCATTTTCATAAGGAAGGAGCATCTTTATATTAGCAATAATGTTTGTTTATTGATTGTTCATTATGTTCAATTGGTTTTGATTGAAAATTTTGGTGTATGGTGTTGCAATGTTGATGTGAGATTTCATCCTTTTGAGTATTTTTAATGGTGTAGTAATGACAACCCTAGTGTGACTTGCTATGAAATCTTCTTAAATAACATTAAAATTTTGATGTGAGACATTAGCCAAAAAGTTGTTGATGCATTGGTTTTCTACTTCAAACAAGGATTTATTCTACACCTATTCTTTTATTCAACCTATCATAAGGTGTGTGCCTATGGTATCACTTGATCTTGGTCAATTACTTAACGTAATGGTTGATTCACCCTTATCTCACTTGGGATGGCCTCTATCCAATCTTACCTAACTATAGGACACATGGGTGTAAGATGTTGAGTGATATGGAGAAGTGAAAGGTTGGGAGGGTGACTTTAGTGATATTAGTTTAACTTTTCTTAATTGCCTTGATTTTTTTTCTTTGGTTTTTTATATTGTAACTATATCCTGTTAGTAAAATGTTAGCTTGACTTTCTATGTTTAAGAGGCCTTGAAGCCTACTTGTGAAAGGACTTTCCATTATGTTTTTTGTTTCAATTTTTTATTTTTTAAATGTATGAGAAACTAACACAAACTATCTAAATGCAATAAAATAACAATTAAGCTACCTTTCATTTTATTCCTTTTCCTAAGATAAATACTTTTGATGAGCTAATTAGCTAGCAAATAAATGACTTCTTTTTGTATTTTCTATACTTTTTGGATAAATAGACAACTAAATGAATTCAATTATCTAGAAACAAGATCTACAAATTTTATTTTACAATTTTATATTTCTTGATTAAAGAGTCTTGTTAGATCTTGTTTTAGATTTATCATCAATTTGATGAGATGAATCTCATTTTCTTGTTGAAGATGTGAATCTTTTTATTTATGTCTTGTTTTTGAAGAATTCTTTTGAAACAAATAAATTTCATCAAGTTCTATTTTGATCTAAGAATCAATAAATCTTAATTTAAATTCTAAATCTAAACCAATAAGTGGAAAAGTGTGATATTATTACTACTTCTAAGCTACCTTGTTTTTAAAAGAACATATCATAACTAATTTTCAAAAAAAAAAACTTGCAAATTGTGAAGATCTTTTTGTGGAGCTTCTATGGCTTATGTCCTTAGGGATTCAACTTCTTCTATGTATTATTCTCTCCAAAATTAGGATAATCCTCTTGATGGAAGCAAGGATACAAGAGAAACTAAATCCTATAGGAAAATTGTAGATTAATATAAATTTTTGGTGTGGAATATTTGAAACTTACAATTGTATAAAGGAAAAATCTCAAAGTCTTGTACTGAGAATGAATGTTATGAAGGATCTTGGTATTTAAATAAGAGAGGCTTGTAGATTTAGAGAGGTGTGATTTAATCCTACTCAACAAAAGAGCAAAGAGAATAGAGAAATTTATAGAACTTCTTGGAAAAATGCAAAGGCAACCAAATGAAATCAAGAACCACCCATATGAATAATGAAAAGGGTTGGTATAAAGAAAATATGACTCTAAATAAAATAAAGATAACAATGAGTTAAGAGAAGAGGAGAGGAAATAATAGGAGAGACTTGTGTCATGAATACTCAAGAAAAATCATAATCACAATCCAAGTTGCAAGGAAAAAACCATAACTGGAGGTTTCACATGTCAACCAAAATTGATAGGGTTGCCCTTTTTGTTAAGGTAGGTCATTGGTTTTATTAGTGCAAGTCACTCGGTTGACCTTACAGATTTAATTGGGTAATCTAAGTGACCCTAAGATCTCTTGAGAAACACTACAACTTGAGGCATAAAGATTTATTTTCAAAGGATGGAGGCGATGCCTGGAAACAAACTAGCAGCAGCAAGGGATGATAAACCTTATCAGGAGGTCTGCAGACACAGTGACCTCCCAGGTAGAAAGAAATTGTGCTTGAGTAACTACTTCATCCACATGTTCATGAATTGAATTCCAAAGATGCCGCCAAACTTTGTTCTTAGGCTGTGTTTGACACCCACATATTTTCCCCTCAGGCCTGTCATTGCTGTAGATGGTGCTTGCTTTGAAAACTGAACATAGGTGGTTCTTACATGTATTTATTCACATCTAGACTTACCGATAAATATTTTAGCCAGGCTATTAGCACAATACGTGTACTGAAAATAAGAAAAATAGAAAGTACAGGTACACCATCATTGCAGGGGTTTGAGTATAAGTACCCACTTTTTTGTTCTCACCAGTGTTTATAATCTCAGTGAAAAACTATTGATAAATTAATTCATCTTTTTATAAATGATGAGCTCAAAATATTTGAAAAATGAAGAGAGGAGGATGTAATGTTAAATTGAGGGTTTGAAGTATACATGTTTCCCCTTTCCTTTCTTGGATATCTTGTGGAAATGATGTGAAATAACACGAAATTAGAAACCTACCCTAAAAAATAACTCATTTGAAAGGTTAGAGGTTACCTTACTATGAGGGATGGCTAGTATCAAGCTTAGCTAATGGACACACACTTATTCATGACCCATGACACCAAGCTACTCTCACTCGTAGGTTTAGGAACCTATCCATTCAAATACAATAATTTAGAGGACTTCAATATATCAAATACAATACATATCAAGAGGACAGAGTGGAGTAGGACCCCTAGAGGGTCTATGGTTTAGCGTTGACTTTGAGAGACCTAATCTTTTTCTCTTGGTAGAGACATTAATTTCCCCTTTTTATGCGGATACTTGTATGCTTTGATACACACATTTCTTTATGGTTCCCATGATGGAGCCCTATATTCTTAAACATTGACATGTATCCATCTATAAAAAAAAAATCTTACTATAATTGATTTGTATCTACCTTATGTTTGACACATTTTATCTCCTTTACCTTGTGCACTTTAATGGTTATAATTTAAGTTTATTCACATATATGCATGTTTATACATATATGTTATGCTATTCTCTTTTTTTTTTCTTTTCTATGTTATGATATACCAACAATAAATGCAACAAATGGTCAATATGTATAGATGCATTAGATTTTTATGGAAGTGATATGATAGATTCACATGATTTTATTGCTTTGAAAATACCATTTTTTATGAAATAATTTACAAGGCTGTGCGGTATATATGTTGGAATTTTACTAACAGTTCAATTGGTCCAAAGCCCAACGGCAGATATGGCAGGGACCGTAAATTGGCACGGCAATGGAATGAAATGGAAGGTATTAAAAAAAGAACAAGAACTTTAGTGAGCAGTGGAAGGAATAGATTTTGAGGATACGGTTTCTACTCATTGCAGGAAAATGGAAACATTAAGGGATGTTTTTTGGCGGCTTTCTGACACGAGGACTTCAAGGTTTATCAAATGGATCATGAAATTAATTTTACATTGAAAAACTAGATGGTTGTTCATTAGGTGTCTATTATGGTTTGCCGTTGGAAGAGAGACCTCTTGGGACTCAACAATCTCTGAGGCACAGGGTGGATACAGGAGTGCCTTGTTGTAGCAAAGTTCAATAGAATCTGCATGAGATGAAACCTTCACTTTCAAGTTGAAAGATCAAATCTTCATTTCACGTTGTATTTGGTATAAATCTTTTGGTGGCCGAGGCCGTGAAATTTGCAAAAAGTGCAAAGCGAATTTGAGATGTCAATGTTGGGAAATAGAGGTGAATTCTTCCAGCGACACAAATGTTCAGTTAAAGAATATTAACATGACAAAATATGTCAAGGAAATGTTGAAGAAGTTTGGAATGGAAGCCTCTAAATTAGTATGTACTCCTAAAATTATTGGTTGCAAGTTGAGCAAGAATTATGAATCTCCTAAGACTAATTAGAGAAAGTACAGATCAATGATTGGTGGACTGCTATATCTAACTGCTACTAGACCACATATCATGTATGCATTTTTTCTTGTGGCCAAATTTCAAGAATATCCTAGAGAATCACATGTGGTAGTAGTAAAGAGGATATTCATATATTTGTAGGGAACTCTAGACTATGGTCTATGGTATCCAGAGGATATTAATTTCTCTTTAAGTGCCTATACTAATGTAGATTGGGCAAGTTGTGTGGATGAAAAAAGAAGTACAAGTGGAGGTGCTTTCTTTCTTGGAAGCAGGTTGGTTTCTTAGCTAAGAAAAAAAGTAGGATTTAGTATATTTATCTAGTGCAAAGGTAGAGTATATTGTTGCAACATCTTGTTGCACACAAGTGTTATGGATGAAGTAGACATTTAAGGATATAAAAATATCATTTAATGAACCTATTTTTATCTTGTGTGATAATACAAGTGCTATCAATATATCAAAGAATCTGGTGATGCATTCAAGGACAAAGTATATGTCAATCTGATATCACTTTCTAAGAGAGAAGGTTGTATAAAAATGAAGCAAAATTGGAGTATGTTCTTACAAAGGATCAAGTTGCAGATATTTTTACAAAGGCTCTTCCTAAAGATACCTTTGAGTATCTCCGACAAAAGTTAGGAGTTATGTCCCCTCCATTTAATTAGATGCATAAGTGTGTGAATCTTTCCAAGAAGCATTACAAGATACATTCTTGGTCCTGGATTGATGTTGAAGTCTACCTCTCAGGGGGATTAGGTAGTAGTACATTGTTGGTTGGTGAAGTCAGATGGAGCATATTTTGTGCCCCTAAGGGGGAGAGTGTAGAAAAGTGAGTACAGTGTAGAGAGAAGTTGTTTGTAGGTATTTCCCTTTGGAGTGTTAACAAAGGGGGATTGAAAAATTTGGTGATGTATGAAGATGTCAAAGGGGGAGACCAAAAAATAAAAATATTATGCAAGTAATGTGTTAGAGGTGTTGGTGTTGCCCTTTGCCATTGATGTCAAAGGGGGAGAGTGTTTTATGAAAAATAAAATTAATAGAGGGAGAGATGATGCAAAAAATAATATGATCTAAGAGTGTTCGGGAGCAAGAGAATGAGAATACGAAGAATGAGAGATGCCCCAGTCAGGGGAAGTATTGCTTGTTGCAGAGTTGTTGGTATGCTTTTGTTGTTGATGGTTTTTCAAAACTAGTGTTGCCATTAATGACAAAAGGGGAGATTGTTGGAAGCTTGCTATTGTTGTCATTGATGTCAACTCCAAGCATTGGAGTTATTGGAAGCTTGAAGTTGTTAGTGTTGCCAACACAATATTGTTGGTGTTGTTATGTTTTCAACTTTTAGTATAGCTGTGAATATTGTTGGAGCCTACTTGTGTTGATCAGATTATTGGTAGTATGGATGTGTTGTGGTTAATATGAAGTTTTTTAGATGTTGTAGATGTGTTGAATAAGTTTTTGCAGTGTTGCTAATGCAGTTGGTTCACTTGGTTTCCATGTGTTTTTGAGAAAATTTGAATAAAAGATATTACAGTGTGATAGAGTGGTGTTTAGTGTTCTACTCCACATTTCTTCATGGTTAAAGATATGCTTGTGTGGTTTGGAAATGTTGATTAGAGGTGTACAAAGGTGTTATATCTAGAGTTGTAGGTTTTGGATCGTACAATAGTAACAATTGTGTTCATCAATGTGTGTGTTTGTGAAGAAGGTTGTCTAAGAGAAATGAGATTGCTTTGCATTTCTCTACATTGAGATTTTTTGTCTTATAGATTTGGGGATGTTATTATAATGTCTGTATCTACTTTCCCTTGAGGTTTCAAGTGCTGAAATGTTTCACAAAGTTGCTTAGTGAGTTGGATGTCTATGCCAGTGTGTCAAATTGCATAGAATAATGAAGTTCTCAATTTCGATGGTTGTGGTAGAGTTGTAAAATATTATACTGATGTTGGAATATTTTGAGGTATTGTATGGATATTTTGGATTGTTGCTATGTGGTCTATGTGACCCGAAGAAGTGTGTATGTGGTCACTTGTAGTGTTAGCTCAACTTTGACCAACTTGTTGTGTTAGCGCTAATTGTGGAAGTGGTGTGTTGTTTGTGGAAGCGTGGTGAAGCATGTTGATGAATATTTGGGTCCTAGTTAACTCTTGATATGGTTGTTCTTCACTTCTTTCCACCACAAAGGTGTTTGGTGCTGACCTATTTTGGTGTTTATTTTAGGTGCATATATTTCATTATGGCCAACCTAATTGAGATTGTTTAGGTTGTGGATGATATATAAGCAAGGTAAATTATTGGATATATTGGATCTTCATAGAAAGATTATATTAAGAAATATAGCAATTTGATTAAGTTGATATTATAGTGCAAACTTAATACTTATTAGAATGTCCCAGAAAGTGAAGTAGGCTAAAGCGTTCTACATTGGCATTGTTTCAGTTCATGGGTTAAGGGTTGTGGATGAAAATTTATTTAATGGAATTAAATCGCTGTATTTCTAAAATGGATTTCTCTTTATGCTTGAGTTCCTTTATTTCTTTCTTTCTAATGCGGTAGTGAGACACTTCTTTCTTTTAGGTAGTAGAAACCTATTGTGACTGGTGTTCACGGATTAGTATTCATTATTTAATCCTCAGCATGGTTTCCCACTTCTTGGGTTTCCACTGCATATGGTGTTCTGTGCATAATTGTTTTGATGTGTTTTTGTTTCATGTGTTTACTTTCATGCTAAATCTAATTAAAGGTTTAAGGGATAATAAAAATTTGAATGTTAATGAGGGTTTTAATGTTTTAATGTACAATCGATTCACCCCCTTCAGTTGTCATGTGCATCTAACAAGTATGATCCCTAATAACATTATGTTCTAATAGTTCCTACTTAATCCTAACTCCAATTTAAATAACAAAGGAAATAATGGTCACATTTTGATGTCATGCAAATTCAATAAAACCCTACCCCAAGTTTCATAAAACTAGTCATTAGACATCTTTTGGTAATGTCACAACAATACCAAAAGAATCACTAGGTATCTCTAAATCCCTTCCATTATAATTTAGATTAACATGTATAATTGAAATTATTTTTATTTGGAAGATTCACTATTAAGAGTTGGTGTTATAAGGGTTTAGGGATTGACATGTATAAGCACTTTAAAATCAAATCTTTTCACAGAATGACATCTTTTTTATGGATCATTTAGGCTATTTGTATCAAGGATTTCATGTATTAGATGGAAATCAAACTTGTTTTGAGTTATATGTAGGTGTGTGTAACATGGCCTTGTTTGATAAGATATAAATAATAAGGGGGATCAAAATGTAACAAAAAAAGGGTACATAAGATACTTGATGAAAATAGGGAAGTATTATAATTATAGTAATGTATGCAAAGGGTCTATCAAAAACATAAAGTTGAGGGGTAGAAATGAAATTAGGTTTGTTTACTAGTACCCTATGATTGCATATTTTGTCATTGGTGTTGGTGTGAACAAGGTATTTTACCTAATTAGATCACCTAGTAGGTCATTTCACACATGTTCACATGTTAAGCTTACTTAAAAAACTAGGAATATTTATAGAAGTCCTTACTTGTAATGTGATATTATCTTATCTTATCACTTTTTTATCATAATATAGGAGTAAGACACTTGTCATAAATCCTAGCTAGACCTATCTCTCATATTTGCCTATATAAGCAAGGCATTATATGTACATTTTAAAACAATAAAAGCCATGTAAATTATAAGGGGATTAACATGTAAACCATTATGTCCATAATAAAGCAATATTTTTCTTTTGTTGCTCTCTTGTGGAAGGTATATTTTGAATTTGCAAGTGATCATAGGAGCTTGAGTCCATTGGTGACTAACAACTGGTTTACTAAGTTAATTCCCTAGGTCTATACACTTGCCTTGATATAACTATTCTAGCCATCTAGATTTGATCATTTGTATATTAGTGTCATTTTTGTGATCACACCATTGATACTGATCCAAGTG
>VDFB02263913.1:0-26276 GCA_007258455.2 Sequoia sempervirens
AAGGCATCTACTATTGCAGAAATTATAAATCATGTGGTGTGTAGTTTGTTTCATGTTGTTTAAGCTTTTGTGACTCATACACCACCACTTGCCCATCTTGCATTAATACAACTCCTACACCATCTATCGAAGCATCTATGATTACTGTAAATTTCCCATTGGGATTAGGTATGGTCAACACTGGGGCTATCGTGAGCTTTTCCTTTAAGAGTTGGAAATATTGCTCACACTTTTTTGTCCATTCAAACTATTTCCCTTTTCTTTGAAGAGAGGTGATTGGGGATGCAATCTGAGAAAATCCCTGTACAAAATTCCTATAATATCCCACTTGTCCCATAAAGCTCCACATTTCAGTCACACTCTGAGGTGCTAGCCATTCTACTATTGCCTTAATATTTTTGGGGTCTACATAGACTCCTTCCGCTGATATGATTTGGCCAAGGTAATGCACCCTGTCTTGATAAAACGAGCACTTGGATAGCTTTCCAAAAAGATTCTTCTCTCTGAGATGTTGTAAAACTATCCACAAATGTTTATCATGCTCCTCAATGGACTTGGAAAAAATCAAGGTGTCATCAATAAAGATGAAGACAAATTCATCTAAACAATCTCTAAACACGCTATCCATGAGATTCATGAAAGCTACTGGTACATTGGTTAGACCAAAAGGTACCACCGTGAACTTGTAGTGTCCATATCAAGTTTGAAAAGCAGTCTTAGGGATGTCCTCTTCTTTTATTCTCAACTGGTGATAACCAGATATAAGATCTATTTTAGAGAGAAATGTTGCTCCCTTCATCTGATCAAATAACCCATCTATCTTTGGAAGAGGATATCTATTCTTAATGGTCCCCTTGTTCAACATTTGATAATCAATACATAGATGCAAGGTTCCATCCTTCTTAACAAAAATGACCAACACACCCCAAGGAGACACACTAGGTCAAATAAGCCCCTTGCTCAACCGTTCCTACAACTAGGCCTTCAATTCAAATAAATCAGTGGTAGTCATCGTGTATGGGGCTTTAGATTGCGGTTCATCTCCTAGTACTAGATCAATTGAGAAATCAAATTCTCACTTGGGAGGCAATTCCATGAGTTCTTTAGGGAATACATCTCAGAACTCCTTGAGAATGGGGTAATCATCCAAATAATGCTTCATTTTCTCAAGTTCGCTAACATGTACCGCATAAATGGTACACCCCTTCCTTTGAGCCCTCTTGAGCTACATAGAAGAGATCTACCTAAGCCATAGTGGTCTCTAGATTCCATGAATCTCAATTGGGTTTCCATAGTCATCTAGACAATTTACCATCTTATCCTCACAGCTTACAATGGAATTGTGCTTTGTCAACCAGTTAATTCCTAGAATTACATCATAGGATCCTAAAGGTGCCACAAAGAGGTTGACTTGAGTCAGGAGGCTGGGAAGCTCTAACACATTGCTATAGAGAAAAGAATCCACCCTCTTCTCTCCTCGATTTCCATACTGGACAGTCCAAGAATTGGCCATGTGTCCAAGTCTAATGGATAGCTTAGAAATAATTCTTGGGTCAACAAAGCATTCAGTAGCTCAAGTATCAATCATAATAGAAATAGGAATATAAACAAAGAAGGAATTGGGAAAAATATTTACTCTTGATTTAAAGTACATAAGTTAGATTCTTGAAATTTTAGGCCTCATATTTTATCCATCTTTATCTTTGTTATGGTACAACACATTATTATTGAGTTCCTATTTTGGATTCAAGCCTGATTTCCTATTGGGGGTCAATAGAAGCTCCCAAAGTATGTTTATGAAATTGAAGAGAAATGGACTTTCCTAACTTATAATTTAGGTTAAATTAATAAGATATATATAAATATAGATTAATAGAAATTTAGTAAGCGATAGTAGTGGGTTGGTGTATTTTAAAATAAAATATAAATGGATTGAAAGGAAATAAAGTTTATCTAGTTTTTTTACTAGAGAATGTAGGTTTATGACGAAGATTTTCCAAATCTAATTTGTCTTTATCTTGAAAATGTGATCTCTATAATAGTAAAATGTATTGAGAGTTGCATTGAGTGTTTTGTTTGAGATGAAATATGTAGCCTAGGCTAAGTTTGCAATCACAATTTCATTCTTTTTGTTCAGATTTGATAATGCATAATTTGTATCTTTTCTTTGTTGTTCTCTTGGTTGACCTTTATTTGCTTTGTTCTTTCTTGATATTTGAGGCCTGGTAGTATTTAGAAATAATTAGAAAGGGTTGTTATTGTGTCACAAATGGATGTTTTCTCCTAAGTCAACCCCCAAAAATATGCATAAATATTTTGAGACAACATCATGCAAGAGCCCTATAATAACATATGCAATTTTTTTGCTCCTTTTTGTACATAAAATCCAAATGTTTCACTATTGATTGCTCCTTCAATGCTCTATAATGAGATAAAATAGTTGAATATGTGTGGATGATGATAAAATCCAATTAGATGTATTTAAATATTAACATAGAGCCTTAAATTTTGCAAAACATGTACATAGTTTGCTTAGGGTGGGAAAACAAAGGGGCCTAGTAGGCCGAAATTTGAATTTGAATTTTGGAAAGATGAAGAGCAAGTTTGACATCATGGTATCTGGTCCATAATTAGAGTTTACAAAATTAACTTGTAAATTAAATCTAATTACAGTAATTTCCCGATCTAATACAGAATTGCGTGATTATGCTTTTTAACCATTGAAATTACAAAATAAGTAATTATAAATTCAAATACTAAATTTAAACTAGAGATAAAATTGAGACAGAAGAGAGGAGAATGAGACAAAGAAATAGAAGGATCACAATGCGCAGATTGATAACGGAGTTCGTCCAATGTGGACTACGTCTTCGGGTCCGCTTCTCAATGTTGGGACCGTTTTATTGATATCGCCAAGCAAAATTATGCTTTGTTACAATACCCAAGCTCCAAAAACTTGCAATAATCTCTCCACAATCTCTCACTCTTTTACAATTTTTGGTGTACAAAAACACCTTGTAAATTCTCCTCCAAAGAATTATTTCTCCTAAAATGAACTTGAATAATTCTCCCTGTTACAATTCTCTCCAAGAAAATTCTTGTACAAAATTCTCCACTCAATAATTTCCAATCCCTTTAAAAAAATCACCCCTTTATATACACATTTATTTGCTAATATGGTTTTAACCATATTATTTTGCAAATATTGCATATCTCTTGTATACAAGTAAAAATTCCAACCATTTCCCCCTTTTACAATAAAAATCACTAATATCCTGTTAGTATAACAAATTAATCTTTCAAAAATAAATCCCCCTTTGGCTTTTATAATTCTAAGCCATACAATTAAAAAACAAACCCCTTTAACTATGGGTCGTTATAATTTTGGACTTACAAATAATAAAATCCCTTTTAAATGAATGGCTTATAATTCAAGCCTTTAATCCTTTGGGGATTTATTCCTTTAATAATCTTTATGAATTATTTTAATTCTTATTTAAGCCCCTTAAAATATTATAATTTGGGCTTAAAGGGGTTAATTGTTGAAATATGAGTTTACGGGCTTTTTTTCCTCTCCTTGTTTTATGGGCAAGGGAAGAGGATTTTAAGGGATAAAATCCCACCAAATCCTCCTTGAAATCATAAAAAATCTTTTAATTTTTAAACCATACATGTTTTCTTTTAACAATATGGTTTAATCCATATTCCTTTTTCCACCATGTCTGTGCCAACTCACCACTCCTACCATGTCACCACCTGCCACGTCAGCTTGCTGATGTCATCAAAGTCAACCTGAGTCAAAATTTTGACCAACCTTTGACCTGCCGTAACTTTCACATACGAGCTCCATTTTTGAAACCGAATATAGTTCCAAAATCAACACGATGAGCACTACGACTTGGCGTCATTTTTATTTCATTTTGAGACAATCAATTTTTTGCCTTTTTGAACCCTTGATTCACCTGTTTGACTGAGCATAACTTCTGCATACGGACTCCTTTTGAGCCCATTAAAGTTACGTCAGGACCGTGTCAGCAAGCTCTACGCATTGATGCTTCTTTGGATGAATTCTGAGACTGTGAAATTTTTAGGTATTTTGGATCCACTTGGATCAGTATCAATGGTGTGATCACAAAAATGACACTAATATACAAATGATCAAATCTAGATGGCTAGAATAGTTATATCAAGGCAAGTGTATAGACCTAGGGAATTAACTTAGTAAACCAGTTGTTAGTCACCAATGGACTCAAGCTCCTATGATCACTTGCAAATTCAAAATATACCTTCCACAAGAGAGCAACAAAAGAAAAATATTGCTTTATTATGGACATAATGGTTTACATGTTAATCCCCTTATAATTTACATGGCTTTTATTGTTTTAAAATGTACATATAATGCCTTGCTTATATAGGCAAATATGAGAGATAGGTCTAGCTAGGATTTATGACAAGTGTCTTACTCCTATATTATGATAAAAAAGTGATAAGATAAGATAATATCACATTACAAGTAAGGACTTCTATAAATATTCCTAGTTTTTTAAGTAAGCTTAACATGTGAACATGTGTGAAATGACCTACTAGGTGATCTAATTAGGTAAAATACCTTGTTCACACCAACACCAATGACAAAATATGCAATCATAGGGTACTAGTAAACAAACCTAATTTCATTTCTACCCCTCAACTTTATGTTTTTGATAGACCCTTTGCATACATTACTATAATTATAATACTTCCCTATTTTCATCAAGTATCTTATGTACCCTTTTTTTGTTACATTTTGATCCCCCTTATTATTTATATCTTATCAAACAAGGCCATGTTACACACACCTACATATAACTCAAAACAAGTTTGATTTCCATCTAATACATGAAATCCTTGATACAAATAGCCTAAATGATCCATAAAAAAGATGTCATTCTATGAAAAGATTTGATTTTAAAGTGCTTATACATGTCAATCCCTAAACCCTTATAACACCAACTCTTAATAGTGAATCTTCCAAATAAAAATAATTTCAATTATACATGTTAATCTAAATTATAATTGAAGGGATTTAGAGATACCTAGTGATTCTTTTGGTATTGTTGTGACATTACCAAAAGATGTCTAATGACTAGTTTTATGAAACTTGGGGTAGGGTTTTATTGAATTTGCATGACATCAAAATGTGACCATTATTTCCTTTGTTGTTTAAATTGGAGTTAGGATTAAGTAGGAACTATTAGAACATAATGTTATTAGGGATCATACTTGTTAGATGCACAGGAAAACTGAGGGGGGTGAATCGATTGTACATTAAAACATTAAAACCCTCATTAACATTCAAATTTTTATTATCCCTTAAACCTTTAATTAGATTTAGCATGAAAGTAAACACATGAAACAAAAACACATCAAAACACCATGCACAATAGAACACCATATTTATGTGGAAAACCCAAGAAGGGAAAACCACAGTGAGGATTAGCTCACTATATCAATGATCTGCAACACCAAATACAATAGGCTCACTACCCAAAAGAAAGAAGGGTTCACTACCAGATTAGAAAGAAAGAAATAAAGGAACTGTTACAAAGAGAAATCCATTTTTGAGAAACAAGAAGATTGACCACAATAACTCTTCGCCATCCACAACCTTTAACTCATTGCTTCCAGTAACTTCAAGAACACTACAAATGTAGACCGTTTAGCTCACTACTTCAGATTCATTGGCATTAAGCTTGCACTCATATCACTGAACTTAATCAAATTCACATATTTTACACACCTTCTATAGATCCACACATATCCAATAATTTACCTTGCTTATATATCATCCACAACCTAAACAATCTCAATTAGGTTGGCCATAATGAAATATATGCACCTAAAATAAACACCAAAATAGGTCAGCACCAAACACCTTTGTGGTGGAAAGAAGTGAAGAACAACCATATCAAGAGTTAACTAGGACCCAAATATTCATCAACATGCTTCACCACGCTTCCACAAACAACACACCACTTCCACAATTAGCGCTAACACAACAAGTTGGTCAAAGTTGAGCTAACACTACAAGTGACCACATACACACTTCTTCGGGTCACATAGACCACATAGCAACAATCCAAAATATCCATACAATACCTCAAAATATTCCAACATCAGTATAATATTTTACAACTCTACCACAACCATCGAAATTGAGAACTTCATTATTCTATGCAATTTGACACACTGGCATAGACATCCAACTCACTAAGCAACTTTGTGAAACATTTCAGCACTTGAAACCTCAAGGGAAAGTAGATACAGACATTATAATAACATCCCCAAATCTATAAGACAAAAAATCTCAATGTAGAGAAATGCAAAGCAATCTCATTTCTCTTAGACAACCTTCTTCACAAACACACACATTGATGAACACAATTGTTACTATTGTACGATCCAAAACCTACAACTCTAGATATAACACCTTTGTACACCTCTAATCAACATTTCCAAACCACACAAGCATATCTTTAACCATGAAGAAATGTGGAGTAGAACACTAAACACCACTCTATCACACTGTAATATCTTTTATTCAAATTTTCTCAAAAACACATGGAAACCAAGTGAACCAACTGCATTAGCAACACTGCAAAAACTTATTCAACACATCTACAACATCTAAAAAACTTCATATTAACCACAACACATCCATACTACCAATAATCTGATCAACACAAGTAGGCTCCAACAATATTCACAGCTATACTAAAAGTTGAAAACATAACAACACCAACAATATTGTGTTGGCAACACTAACAACTTCAAGCTTCCAATAACTCCAATGCTTGGAGTTGACATCAATGACAACAATAGCAAGCTTCCAACAATCTCCCCCTTTGTCATTAATGGCAACACTAGTTTTGAAAAACCATCAACAACAAAAGCATACCAACAACTCTGCAACAAGCAATACTTCCCCTGACTGGGGCATCTCTCATTCTTCGTATTCTCATTCTCTTGCTCCCGAACACTCTTAAATCATTTTTTTTTTGCATCATCTCTCCCTCTATTTATTTTATTTTTCATAAAACACTCTCCCCCTTTGACATCAATGGCAAAGGGCAACACCAACACCTCTGACACATTACTTGCATAAGATTTTTATTTTTTGGTCTCCCCCTTTGACATCTTCATACATCACCAAATTTTTCAATCCCCCTTTGTTAACACTCTAAAGGGAAATACCTACAAACAACTTCTCTCTACACTGTACTCACTTTTCTACACTCTCCCCCTTAGGGGCACAAAATATGCTCCATCTGACTTCACCAACCAACAATGTACTACTACCTAATCCCCCTGAGAGGTAGACTTCAACATCAATCCAGGACCAAGAATGTATCTTGTAATGCTTCTTGGAAAGATTCACGCACTTATGCATCTAATTAAATGGAGGGGACATAACTCCTAACTTTTGTCGGAGATACTCAAAGGTATCTTTAGGAAGAGCCTTTGTAAAAATATCTGCAACTTGATCCTTTGTAAGAACATACTCCAATTTTGCTTCATTTTTATACAACCTTCTCTCTTAGAAAGTGATATCAGATTGACATATACTTTGTCCTTGAATGCATCACCAGATTCTTTGATATATTGATAGCACTTGTATTATCACACAAGATAAAAATAGGTTCATTATATGATATTTTGATATCCTTAAATGTCTACTTCATCCATAACACTTGTGTGCAACAAGATGTTGCAACAATATACTCTACCTTTGCACTAGATAAATGTACTAAATCCTACTTTTTTTCTTAGCTAAGAAACCAACCTGCTTCCAAGAAAGAAAGCACCCCACTTGTACTTCTTTTTTCATCCACACAACTTGCCCAATCTACATTAGTATAGGCACTTAAAGAGAAATTAATATCCTCTGGATACCATAGACCATAGTCTAGAATTCCCTACAAATATATGAATATCCTCTTTACTACTACCACATGTGATTCTCTAGGATATTTTTGAAATTTGGCCACAAGAAAAAATGCATACATGATATGTGGTCTAGTAGCAGTTAGATATAGTAGTCCACCAATCATTGATCTGCACTTTCTCTAATTAGCCTTAGGAGATTCATAATTCTTGCTCAACTTGCAACCAATAATTTTAGGAGTACATACTAATTTAGAGGCTTCCATTCCAAACTTCTTCAACATTTCCTTGACATATTTTGACTATGAAATGAATATTCCTTTTTTTATCTGATTGATTTGTAGCCCAAGGAAGAATTTCATTTCCCCAAACATTGACATCTCAAATTCATTTTGCATCTCTTTTGCAAAATTCTTGCACATTGCCTCATTTACTCAAAGATTATATCATCAACATACACAACCATAATGAAGATTTGATCTTTCTCAACTTTAAAGTAAGGTTTCTATCTGCGGTACCTTTATTGAATCCTTGCTACAACAAGTACCTATCCAATCTTGCATACCAAGCTCTAGGAGATTGCTTGAGTCCATATAATGCCTTCTTCAATCTACAAACCATATTAGGATTATCTAATAACTAAAATCCATCTAGTTTTTCAATGTGTACCTAGACTTCACATCCATTTGATAAACCTTGAAGTCCTTGTGTGTTGCAAAGGCCAAAAACATCCTAATGGCCTCCATTCTTTCCACGATAGAAAATGTATCCTCAAAATCTATTCCTTCCACTTGTCAATAGCTCTTACACACAAGTCTAGCCTTTTTTTGACAATTTCTCCATTCTCATTCAGTTTGTTACAAAATACCCATTTAGTTCCTATTACATTCTTGTTTGCTAGTTTTGGGACTAATGACCTTGTTAGTACCAACATATACCATGAAAATTAGTAATTATTTCATAAAAAATGGTATTTTCAAAGCAATAAAACCATGTGAATCTATCATATCACTTCCATAAAAATCTAATGCATCTATACATATTGACCATTTGTTGCATATATTGTTGGTATATCATAACATAGAAAAGAAAAAAAAATGAGAATAGCATAACATATATGTATAAACATGCATATATGTGAATAAACTTAAATTATAACCATTAAAGTGCACAAGGTAAAGGAGATAAAATGTGTCAAACATAAGGTAGATACAAATCAATTATAGTAAGATTTTTTTTTTATAGATGGATACATGTCAATGTTTAAGAATATAGGGCTCCATCATGGGAACCATAAAGAAATGTGTGTATCAAAGCATACAAGTATCCGCATAAAAAGGGGAAATTAATGTCTCTACCAAGAGAAAAAGATTAGGTCTCTCAAAGTCAACGCTAAACCATAGACCCTCTAGGGGTCCTACTCCACTCTGTCCTCTTGATATGTATTGTATTTGATATATTGAAGTCCTCTAAATTATTGTATTTGAATGGATAGGTTCCTAAACCTACGAGTGAGAGTAGCTTGGTGTCATGGGTCATGAATAAGTGTGTGTCCATTAGCTAAGCTTGATACTAGCCATCCCTCATAGTAAGGTAACCTCTAACCTTTCAAATGAGTTATTTTTTAGGGTAGGTTTCTAATTTCGTGTTATTTCACATCATTTCCACAAGATATCCAAGAAAGGAAAGGGGAAACATGTTACTTCAAACCCTCAATTTAACATTACATCCTCCTCTCTTCATTTTTCAAATATTTTGAGCTCATCATTTATAAAAAGATACTTGAATTGATTTGCTAGTTTTCTCATTGTAGATTATAAATAATTGGAAAGAGTGAACAAAAAGGGTACCATACCTCAAACCTTGCATTGATGGTAAGTACTCTTGTAATTTTTCATTTTTCATTTTCATATTATCATATTGCAAGTAATAATTTATTAAATTATTTGGATTACAAGTCTAGATGTGGGACAATGAAATACATGTAAGAATCATACTCCCATGTACCTATTTTCAAGAAACAACACCTACATTCCATGTGCATTATTGTACTTGAGGGGGAAAATATGTAAGTGCCCAAAATTACATAGGCCTACATCAAAGTTTTATGGTGACTTGGAAATTCAATTCATGGAACATGTGACATGAATAATATATCTAAGCAATAATTTTCTACCTTGGTAGAGGTTACCTTGTGTCTAAAAGACCCTCCTTGATGTGTTTACCATCCCTACAAGCTACATAGCTTGTTTGTGCATCGCCTCCATCCTTTGAAAATAAATCTTTATGCCTCAAGTTGTAGTGTTTCTCAAGAGATCTTAGGGTCACTTAGATTACCCAATTAAATCTGTAAGGTCAACCGAGTGACTTGCACTAATAAAACCAATGACCTACCTTAACAAAAAGGGCAACCCTATCAATTTTGGTTGACATGTGAAACCTCCAGTTATGGTTTTTTCCTTGCAACTTGGATTGTGATTATGATTTTTCTTGAGTATTCATGACACAAGTCTCTCCTATTATTTCCTCTCCTCTTCTCTTAACTCATTGTTATCTTTATTTTATTTAGAGTCATATTTTCTTTATACCAACCCTTTTCATTATTCATATGGGTGGTTCTTGATTTCATTTGGTTGCCTTTGCATTTTTCCAAGAAGTTCTATAAATTTCTCTATTCTCTTTGCTCTTTTGTTGAGTAGGATTAAATCACACCTCTCTAAATCTACAAGCCTCTCTTATTTAAATACCAAGATCCTTCATAACATTCATTCTCAGTACAAGACTTTGAGATTTTTCCTTTATACAATTGTAAGTTTCAAATATTCCACACCAAAAATTTATATTAATCTACAATTTTCCTATAGGATTTAGTTTCTCTTGTATCCTTGCTTCCATCAAGAGGATTATCCTAAATTTGGAGAGAATAATACATAGAAGAAGTTGAATCCCTAAGGACATAAGCCATAGAAGCTCCACAAAAAGATCTTCACAATTTGCAAGTTTTTTTTTTTTGAAAATTAGTTATGATATTTTCTTTTAAAAACAAGGTAGCTTAGAAGTAGTAATAATATCACACTTTTCCACTTATTGGTTTAGATTTAGAATTTAAATTAAGATTTATTGATTCTTAGATCAAAATAGAACTTGATGAAATTTATTTGTTTCAAAAGAATTCTTCAAAAACAAGACATAAATAAAAAGATTCACATCTTCAACAAGAAAATGAGATTCATCTCATCAAATTGATGATAAATCTAAACAAGATCTAACAAGACTCTTTAATCAAGAAATATAAAATTGTAAAATAAAATTTGTAGATCTTGTTTCTAGATAATTGAATTCATTTAGTTGTCTATTTATCCAAAAAGTATAGAAAATACAAAAAGAAGTCATTTATTTGCTAGCTAATTAGCTCATCAAAAGTATTTATCTTAGGAAAAGGAATAAAATGAAAGGTAGCTTAATTGTTATTTTATTGCATTTAGATAGTTTGTGTTAGTTTCTCATACATTTAAAAAATAAAAAATTGAAACAAAAAACATAATGGAAAGTCCTTTCACAAGTAGGCTTCAAGGCCTCTTAAACATAGAAAGTCAAGCTAACATTTTACTAACAGGATATAGTTACAATATAAAAAACCAAAGAAAAAAAATCAAGGCAATTAAGAAAAGTTAAACTAATATCACTAAAGTCACCCTCCCAACCTTTCACTTCTCCATATCACTCAACATCTTACACCCATGTGTCCTATAGTTAGGTAAGATTGGATAGAGGCCATCCCAGGTGAGATAAGGGTGAATCAACCATGTGAAGTAATTGACCAAGATCAAGTGATACCATAGGCACACACCTTATGATAGGTTGAATAAAAGAATAGGTGTAGAATAAATCCTTGTTTGAGGTAGAAAACCAATGCATCAACAACTTTTTGGCTAATGTCTCACATCAAAATTTTAATGTTATTTAAGAAGATTTCATAGCAAGTCACACTAGGGTTGTCATTACTACACCATTAAAAATACTCAAAAGGATGAAATCTCACATCAACATTGCAACACCATACACCAAAATTTTCAATCAAAACCAATTGAACATAATGAACAATCAATAAACAAACATTATTGCTAATATAAAGATGCTCCTTCCTTATGAAAATGAAAGTCCTAAATTCTCTCACCAATTCCACTAGATTTTCCCATGCAAGTAGGAGTGACTACACCAAACACTTAGTGGCAACACATGTGACTTGTCATCTTTGAATTATGCACAATAATAGTTAACCAAATCGGGGGGCCATAATTCTATAGAGTTTGTCACCCTACATCCCTACACCTACAAGACAAGCCAAGGTTCATTAAAAACCATTCATTAGAAGAGAATTACTATCCAAATAGTCATAAATATAAACATATTATTTAATAGTAACATACCATAAAAAAAAGGATATTAGAATCATAACATTCATAAGCATAGTCATCACAAGCAATGATGCCATCAAAGTACTATTAGATATCAAAACTATTACCTGATTATATCAATTACAATCTTAGTCATAATTAGCTACAAATTCATCAAAATGTAATATGATATCAAACTAATAAGGTCCTCATCTTGGTTCAAATTACTTTGGAATTTTGGGTGTCCAATAAGAACACAGTTTATAGGGATGCGATAAAATTCTAGCATGGTAGTTGTGTTATATTTTCTCCCAAAGGTGTTGATATTGGTGATAGTAAAGAGAATTTGTAGTTGCAACTTGTTTAATTTTTGTCCCTAACATTAATGGTTCATGTTTGCATGTTTCATTTGGTCTTGTTGCTTTAAGTATTTTGTTTAGCATATATAAGATGTTATGGGATTTTCATAACCCCTTCATTTTTTTTTCAATACTATGTCATTCCAAGCACTTTTTTTCATTTTTCTTATCTACCCCTAGGTTGGATTTATTTATGTTTTGTTACACAACTATTCATTTCAAATTCATTGTGGACACAAGGATTTTTATTTGGACATCTCCATCATATGCACACTTTTTATAATAATATAAATATGTGCACTCCTATCTTGGATACATTTATCTTAAAATGAACGTTTAAAAAAAAGTGAAGAGATCTTATATCACAACTATATAATTGTTATAAAATGAAACTAAGTAAAAAAGAAAACCTAAGATTTTAGGACATCATAAAATTAAATTAATTATAGCTACAAAAATATTTCCATGTTAATATTTATATAGTAGAATTAATTGTATTCTTTTCTATGGAAACAATTGAACTATATGGATATTTATATATTTGATGTTATAGAGTGAATTACAATATTATAAGGGAACATACATTAAGAAAAATCTCTAAACTAGCATGATTAGGAGTATCTAATCCATCAAAATCACAAAAAAATTACTTGATAATAAATAAAATAAAATTATAAATTACCATTAACCAACACAAACTAATAAATTATAGTTCAACAATAGGTTAATCAGGACAAAAATCACATTGTCAAATAAAGGTATGATAATAATAGTATAATAAGGAAACAATTGGCATCCCAGATAAATATAGCCATGTGAAAGGAAAAATAAATCAATTTATGCATGTTAATCAATCACAATCCTCTTATAGTAGAAGGTGATTGAAAGGCTCTCCCAATACTTCATATAGGTAATGGTATATCTCATTATTTAATATACAACAATGTGAGAACTATCATATTTGCATCATCTTAAAAAAATAGATAAACCTACAACTTAGAAATCTTGAAGAGCACCATCAAATAGTATCATTAGGTCAATAAGAAGGCCATATTGAAATTAAATTATATAGACCATAATTACCATTTGAAAAATGAAATATAAGTTAATAGTTCTTATTATTCATTGTAATGGATATGAATAACAATATACTTGTCAACATATTGAGTGTTATGCTTCTCTACTATAATATTTACATATCAAAGCATAAAACCTCACTGAAATAGTGAAAATATTCATGAAGTGTTATTCTAGTAAGGGAACAAGTCTACTTGTAAAAAGTTCTTGGGATAAAATGATCAACTAGTGATATTCAAATACACAGAATAGTTTTCATCTTGGAAAGCCAAGAGAGGTGAAAGAAGGTAATTTCTGTTTGAACCAGTAGCAATGAAACTCATGGGGTGATATGTGCTCATTCCTTTATTTACATTGAAGCTTACTGCATGGTAGAATTCTGAATTGCCTCTCTTAGGAATGCATTTCAATTGAACAACTTGTTGAACTTGGTAGCTTGCTCCTCCATAAAGAAAACAAGAAGGATGGTCTATAGACTCAAAAGATAGAGAATTTTCATTCTTATCCAACCCAAGATGTACTTTGAAAGTGGTTGCACTATCCACACTTGAAAGACTAGCCTCAATTCTATGTGAAGCAGTGACATTATTATTTATCCCTTGATGTGCAATAAATATTCCAGGACGAGGAAAGGGCTCCAAATAAACATTTTTTCCAACAAAATCCATGATTGAATTTGATTTTCTCTCTGGGGTAGTAGTATCTACTATTCTAAAAGTGGCATGAGCTGCTTCATCTGTCCCCAACATTGGAAAAGGGTTCATCATTATTTGACTAAGAACATTATTGTATGTAAATATAAAGGTGTTGTTTGGTGAGCCATGCACATTAGATATCTTTCTTTCTTGACCAAAAGTGTATAATTGAGAGGAATAAGAAGCAGGGACTGCTACAATCCAATCAGACAATGAAGATATTTTTTGTATGTTTAGGTCCCATTCTCCATGACTCATGGCAGCTAACAAGTAAGGACCAAATAGAATTGCTTGAATAGATTGATACTCAGGACGATCATCTGCAAAAAATTTTAAGAGTGATATTAATATGTGCACTTTCTCTTCTAAATCAATAAAAAGTTACTAAATTATACAATTTTCAACTTTGGAATTCAATAGACAAACCTTTTATTTTCTCTATACTGAGGCCAACTGGAAAGGATAGAGAAACTTTGTCTCCTGATATCCATTTTCTTGTAATTTCCAAAAAGTTTCCTGCAATCCATGAAAGTCCACAGCTAAATTTGTATTCCTTCATGTAAAAAGTAATTATGAACTCTAATAGAAGCTTTATAATTGCATGTTTTTTATAGAAAAAAATAAGATGAAGAGTAATATGTATACTAAAGACATTTGGTGGAGAACATGCATTTGCATCATGCTTTAAAAGATTACATGAATAGATATTAATGTCTAATAGATTCACAAGAGATTTCTTGATACATATTTCCCTTAATGTAGATCCTTCCACTTTTTTCAATTATGTGCTTTAATTGTTTAGGAAAATTATTGTTTGTTGTTTGTGGATTCATAACTATAGGTCTTTTAGGATTTTGTTTCATTGATTTTAGTAGTTCTTTGTAACTAATTGGCTTTTAGGGAAATAGTTGGTATCTACATGCTATTTTTGGTATTAGAGTAAAAACAATAGTATTACTTGATGATGCCTTTTTGGGTTGTAAATAACAATATTTATGGGTTAGTTAAGAGGGAGTTATTGAGATTTGTAGATTTGGTTTTTTGTATTTTTTTCCAAGTTGGAAGATTATATTACTAATGCTTTATGTATTCTTGTTGATATCTTCTTCTCTATATGTTATGTTTAATTCTAATTGTATATTGATTTATTGAGCTACATAGTGGAGGTAGCAAAACATAAGCATGAAAGGAATTTCTACATTATTTCAAAAAATAGAGACAAGAAGAGTTTAGATTAATTTGGTATTCGAGCATCCAAATGTTCTAGGAATAGAGAGTTTATGGGATAGCATTAGCTATTATTGAGAATTTTTTTAAATCTAGCTCAAATGAGAGTCATGGATATTGCTTTGGATATAAAAGTGGATTTGTTTCATAATGTGAAAAAGAGGGTAATGAAGCTAAAAATAAATAAATAAGATAAAAGAAGAGGTAGAAGTAAATAATAAACAAGCAAAGGAAGTTTCAAAAATTGGAGCTTGAGTTGGAGGAACTATGGTGGATTTTGGAGTAGTATGAATCAAGCAATAATAGAAACAAAAAAAAGATCTAACAAAAATATTAAGGAATTGGGAGAAGATGAAGAAGAGTAGTGAGAATAAATACTGGCCATGTGAAAAAACATTGTTTTCAAGAGGAAAATCCATAGATTTTAGGTTCAACCAAAGGATAGAACTACTAAAATAGGGAAAATTAAATCTTTTGAGGATTTGGCATTATTACGAGTGGATGGAAGACCCTTAAATGTGCTTGAGAAAGATTTTGAGAGACATGGGATAGATGAATGGGATGAATATGAAGAGGATTAGTGGGACATGTGTATGTTGAGTTGTGTTACCTCAAAAAAGGAAAAATATTGATGATTAACATGGAAGAGGAGAGTATTCATAAGACTACAATGAAGAAAACCAGTCTATCATTATAGGGTGCCTAAGATGTTGTCAATATGGAGAAATTCCATGTCAAAGATAAATCAATAGTAGAGATATAGATCTTTGAGAGCCCTATATTAGACAAAATCATGCTAATTTTAGAGAACAAAAAAAACAAGAAGAAGAAAGAGGCATGTCTTGAAAGTTCCATAATTGATGAAAAGAGAAAAAATTCCTTTCTTAGAGAATAATTGAGGAAAGGTTTATTTCTCATACCTTATTATCTAGTATTTTTCCAAGTGTAAAGGAGCATCCAATAAAGACGGGCAGTTCAAAGGAAGAGTCACCTTGTGAGCAACCAATTGAAGCTCTATATACATCATGCAAAGCTAGGAAAGGAAGTCATCCTCATAAAAAAGGATAAATCTAAAAAATGATGGCAGTAGTAGTAACGTAAAAAACTTCCTTTAAAAAGGTAAAATAATTAATGAAAAAAAAAGAATAGAATTCAATGGAGGAGGAAAAGTATAGGTGAGTCTAAGCCCACAAGAAGCTAGGTGGATAGAGAAAGAACTAATTGGCATAAGAGAATGATTATGGTCTAAAAAGAGGCTAGAAGCATAGGATGAAATTATGTGAAAAATTGTTTAAGTACTTAACATGGTGGTAAATAGAGAAAAAAAAATGGTAGAAGAGTGATTAGGGTCCAACAAGAAGCTATAAACAAAGGAAGAAATTATGTGAAAAATTGTATAAGAACACTCATCACTGGATAAGGAGTAAGTGTAATAACACACATCACATAAGGTCATCAATAAGATTTCCACAACCCACTAAACCTTTTGAGTTAGTGGATCCAAAAATTTATCACCTCCATGCCATTGATGAAAGTCAGTCCAACTTGGTATGGGTTAGCTCTTAGCATCTATCACTTGCATAGTAATGGTGAAAGCCAACTAAGCCCCATCATACCAAGCATATCTTCTGGCATCCGTCATCTTTTTTCTACTAGCAATAACTAGCTAGACCATAAGATACGCTAGTTAGCTCCTAGTATCTATCACCCGCACATGTTCTTTCTTAGAAGAATAGACGTCATTGGATCTTGAGGCTAACCTATCACAAGGCCATAGTGTTCAACACATGAACTCTAAATATTTTAGTTCAAATAAAATTTGAGGTATTCTCACACATTCACATCAAGAGATTCTATGATGACAATGCCTCTAAAAGTTCATCCAAGATTAGAGTAGATTTGTTAAGTTGAACACAAATACCTCAAAGTAGAAAAGATTACTGAAAATAAATTATCTTTCATTGGGTCACACCTATATAGTGGGGACACACTAATTGGAAGGTGACATTACTACCATCTATGTAAACTTAGCCTCAAGTTGAAACATACTAAAGAGAAAAGGTTGATTAAATTTAGAAACAACCCTTAACCATGAAGCTATTACCTAAACCCTCCCCTATAGACTTCAATCATAGGAGCATCCTTCACCTAAGGACTACCTACATACCCACTTCCAAACTATATTGAAGTCTCCTGTAGTTCTCCTCCCTTTAATCTCTCAAGGAACCTAAATATAAGTTCTTATACCCAAGGTTTCATAACCACTCAAGTACCATTATGCATGGGAGTGAAATAGAATAAAAACTATGACAAGGAAACCATAGAAAGGCTTATGTATGGATCCTCTGGAGGTGACTCACAGCTGCCCTCAATGTGCTGTTACAGCAGGGGAGCTTACTGAACTTAAAGGGAAAGTGTTGGAAATTGAAAAGAAGATGGTTAGTCTTTCGAAGTTCAGCTCCAAGGTCATGCACAGATATGCAACTACTCTTTACTTGCTGCAGGAAAAAGATTTGAAGAAGACTGATGACAAGGATAATAACCACAAGAGATGAGAGGGTTAGATGAGAGGGAGTTTCAGAGATTTGGATTTATTTATATGTGCTCCATGTCTTCATGCTGTTATCTTCTTCCCTGTCTACTGTGTTTAATGCTAATTCTATATCGATTTATCAAGTTGCAAAACAGAACTAGCAAAACAAATTCATAAAAATGATTTTTGCATCGTTTCAGAATAGACAAGGAGATGTCTACATCATTGCTACATCATAAAGAGCATGCTTGTAATTTCTGGAACAAGAATTTAAATTGGCAATGATCCTAAGGCAACGCCAACAAACCACACAAACACCTCCAAGAGGAGGATGCTAACGCATGAACCTGTCTACTTGCATCCTAAAGCTTGTCTGAATTAGCATAATTGTTTCTTTTCATGTTTGTTATTGTAAAATTAAATTTCTTGCTCTAATCTTGTAAGCAGAAATGTCAGCATCTACCATAAATTTTTTTAGTCGATAGTAAACAATAAAAGTCTTCCATGATTCTGTCTTGTTGATTTTGCAAAATACTTGTTTCCACAATGATTGTCCTAAGGGGATGAATGTAATAACGCAAAATGAAAAAAAATCATATTGTAAATGAAAGCCATTATTAATATAGGTTCTTTATTACCTGGATCTGGCAAGGATAATTCTTCAGAGTTGAGCATTGCCCTTGCACTCCCTGTTGTCCAAAATGGTATTCGAATATTCACAGTAGACTCCTCATTCTCCACCATTGCATCCTTCCATTGCCATGACATAAATGAAAATATGCAATGATAAATTGGAAGTACCAAAACAATTTCTATTTCAGTTATATTTGAGACTGCACACTCAAGTTCCATTCCATTTGAAACTAGCATTACTTTTAAAAGCAATCAGATCAGTAATTAAATAGTACCTTCAATGCAGAGAACTCCACTGACACTTGAAGGTATGGATCCATTGAAGATGGTTGTTGAACCACTTGCCTCAAAGCAAATCCAGCTGCATCCCATGTTAGTGTGCTAGCTACGAATTGAATTATATACAAACTAGGACTAGTGCCTTTCTCTAGGAAGTATATGGAGTCTCCCAATTTAGCAAATGATTCAGTGGCTGCAACAGAACAAAACATAATTATATACCTTTCAAAATAAACAATAATACTTAACTTTCAAATAAAACCAGTGGCCACCATTATACAAGCGACAAACAAACAGTTAAAACCATTGTATATTATAAATAAAAATGTTATGTAACAATTGAAATATTCCCCAAATTGCTACTATATATTAATGATAGATTGGGAAAACTTCCTTTCAAAGGGAAGCACTAACATTCTAGTATTTTGTTAAATGCATGCAATAGGGAACTACGGTTTTCTATGTATAGGATAACAAAATAACAACTGTAAACATACAAAAGTATGATAGTCGACATAAGTGGCATGCAAATTTGTCCAAGCTTCAGCCATTTCTTTCAAAGACACATGGCTACTATTCTTCCCAGTACACACACAACAGACTTTAAGGTGAGTCATCTAGGGGAGAGGATCTATTATGAGCATGTTTCAATAGTTGTTATAACATTTGTTGATTAAATGTTCAATATTTTTAACAATATTAGATCAATAGTTATGACTCTAAAGTTGTTAGTGTTGATTATGACTACCCATAATTGAATGAAATGTATTCCTTAGATCTAAAAAGCAACAAATCATGTGATGCCACACCAATGCACCAATAAAACATGACTTAGTGCACAACTATCAGTCTCACTTTTTTTTTGGGCCTTTTTGGACACGTCGACAATAAGCATGCTGATGTGGCATCATATTTGATGATGTGGCCCTAAAACCTTAGTTATAAGCAGGGGACTTGCCAAGTAAGCTGCTGTAAAAAATTGGGAGCGATTTGAAAATTCCACAGAATTTTGAGAAGCACGAAATTAGGGTGCTCGACTACCGGATCCTCTCCCCTATTTGACAACAAAATAACGATGGGGTATAACTGAATGTTTTTTTTTGTAAAAGCGTAGCTCAAAGACATGGTGAGAGGAACGCCAGCTGGTATATATGAAGATGTTGCTATTCATGTATATGTTCTTATGTTTGCTCCTCATCTTTACGCATATTGGTTCTAATTCTTAGAATCTAATGTCCCTTTTCACTGTTTTGCTACTTCTTTAATGAACTTCTTAATCACATTATCCTAGAACATATTTCTGAATATAATTTTTGAACCGTGTATTATTGGGAATAGTGGGGATGGTGTTCAAAGGGCCATTAAAATACCATCTATTTAGATAAAATATTAGATCTATAGGTCTGAATTTTCTTACAACTTCTTATACAAAACCCTGCATCATTAACACTAGTGATTTCCAGCAATTTTTTTTAGACTCGATAGATTATTAGGGTTAGGTCAGATTCTCCACAGAAAATAGGGCTCTTATTCTTTTATAGATCTCTTTCCAGTTCTGTTTGGATGAACTCAGCCAACTTAAGGAGCCCCTACGGCCTTCTCTCAATCGAAAGGAGAGAACCTTGAGGACTTCAATTGAAGTTGAAGCACTCCTGGTTGGAGGCCTTTATTTTATCGGTCAATTCCAGATCATTTATACCCTACACAAATACGGAATTTATGCACATGATTAACTAGTGAATTTTACTTCCCTATACAACATCTAGTTTCATCCAGACTGTTTAGACTTTAACAACAGATGTATCACATTATGTCTTTATTTCAAGCTTAAGTGTACTAGAAATAAAATATATATAATAAGTTTCTAGAACTTTTTTGATTGAATATTTTTTATGATACACAAAATAATAGCATCCACACTTTTAAATATGGCATATTAGGATTAAGCAATGTGGTAAGACTAATGGATACAGAATGGAATACTTTGAGATATTGGGTACGCACAAAACATTTACCAATAAAAGCACTCACTGGGAAGTTGAAAAAGAATCCTACCTGTGCCATAGCAACACCAAAAGGAATCATATTTTGTACCCCAACCATGATAAGTGTGAGCCTTAGAAACCCCTGGTGCCTGGGGAAGCATGTAAATCATAATCCCAGGTTCCGTGCCTCTTTGGATGCTTAGCACACCATTTGTTAAAGCACGCTCATAATAGTCTGCATATGCCATTTCTTTAGTCCATCGAAACAAATTACGAGCAACCTGCATCCAACAAAGAAAAAGGGAGTACTCAACAAACTTAAATATAATCTATCTCAATTATGATGTGTGTTACATGGTGTTATCTGCATTTCCTTCCCAAGCATGGAACATACAAGGTTCATGTGCAACACAGATAAACTAAGATGAAAGCTACGTTCACATTCAATAATAGTTTAAACTTTAGAAAACGAAAAAAAATAAAAATAGGAAAACTAAATGGCAAATTTTTATTTTCAAAATAATAAGGCGGTGAAGGTAGACCAGTGGCATGTTCAAATATCAAACAGATAATAATAAAAAAAATACAAAGAATATGGCAAGTAAACCTGGCTGGTTAAAAATAACTAGAGGCATACATGAGAAATATTGATGAGTAGTATAGATTTCAGCCTGTTTGATCTTTTTAAATTTTGACTATATTGAAGATATAGCAAACTCAAAACATAATCAAGTAGGCCACAAAATGGCAGAAATAGAAATAATTCTTAATTATGGTAAATTTTCTTCTACAAAGACATAATCGAACTAAAGAGCTCACATAATAGAAATGAGAAACAAGATTAGTTTCATATTTACATTCATTTTACTTTGAAGAACTCAAAATAGTGTCAAAGACTTCATTCACAGCAGAGAACTTAGAGTGTAGCTAAAAGGTTCATTCACGACAGAAAAATGAGAAAATTTATCCATTTTATCTTCAATAACTGAAAATAAAAGTAAATAGTTGATTCAAGACAGTAAAATGAGAAGGAAGGTATATTTCAGTTTTTCACATATCTATTTTCTTTGTTTATTACAACAGGTAGATAGGGAATATAAAAATCTTGCTATCGAAGTCAGAAAATAAAAATAAAATAGACCTAAATGTCCTAAAATTAATTTAAGTAATACTTTTACAAAAAAATGAATTTTCAAGACTGCACTCATGAATGGAAATAGGAGCAGGAGTGGGGGTTTCAAATCCTTCGAGGGCAAGAAGACCTTTGAAGGTGGAGAGGTGGAGGATGAATTAGAAAACAAAGACAAGGATGGTTGGGCTAGCAACTGGGATGTGGAGGAGAATGAACTACTATTGGATTTACTGCTTGAGGTCCAGTTGAAGGGCCAATCCCCTATGGTTGTAGGGTATGATTTCGTGGTGGACCTTAGTGTGGCTTCGGGTGGCCGTCACAATTTGGGGTTGCATAGGGGTTTTCTTTCCTTAGCGGTTGCCCTTACTGTTCTTCTGGTCAAGGATTTTGTTGGAGATGTGCTTGTTGAACATGCGAATGATGGGGGCATGTTTAATGATGGTGGGAACCTTGCTAAGGCTATGTTAGGGTCCAAAGTGTTTGTTTCGTCGCCATACTTAGGGATCTTGCAAGGAGGTGTTGGTGAGGGTTTCACCTCTATTGATTCGCCCCATGCTTTTGGTACTGGTGTTCAAGGGACTTCGAGTCTCTTCCAATCCTTTCCTTGCAAGCTTCTGATCTAAACTTGCATTTTGTTTCTACCCATGGTTTGGCCACGGAGGAGTGTGATGTTATGCCTATGATTGAAGAGAAGGTAGAGGTTACTTTTGGTGAACCAGTGGCTGATTGTTCTACCACGCATCTACCTATTTTTTTTCAGGGAGAAGTGCCTTCGCTTTGGAAGATTCATACACTTCGTTCAGCATTCCTGATGCTATTATTGATAGAGATTTTGCTTGCATGGGGAATGCCCTCATTGGGAGGTTCTTAGGCTCTTGCCCGAATATTGGTGTTGTTTATAGCTAGGCTCTTAAAAGATGGCATGTATCTAGTTAGTTTCGAGTGGCTTCCATGACAAATTAATTTTTCTTATTCTCCTTCCAAACTTTTGAGAAAAGCATGAGAATCTCGTGGGGAGGGGAGGTCCTTGGTTCCTTTGCAAATTTGATCTTCCATTGAAAAGATGGTCCATTGGTTTTGATGCTACCAAGGGAAAATTTAATAGGGCCTCTATTTGGGTTAGGTTTCTAGGGCTTCCTTTAGAATATTGGGATGAAGAGATCATACAAAGTATTGCTAATGCTCTTGGTTAGTTTTTAGCTATTAACAATGTCACAAAATCTGTGAAATATTTGGTTTTTGTCAGGTATTTTGTTTGTGTATTGATAAGGTGCAGCCAAACACTATTAAATTGTACTCCAAGTTGGATGTCTAGGAGCAGAAAATCCAACATGATTCCTTCTCGTAGGTTTTCTTTCATTGCCATAAAGAGGAACACTTCTCTCATCCATGCCAAGATATCAAAGAGAAACTCCATGTTCAGTCAAAAAGGATCTTTCCTTCTCTTGATCATATGAAAGAGTTCTAGAATGTTTTTGACTTGTACTCTATGATGAGGAACAAAGGAAAGGATTTGGGCTCTATGGTTGTGAGCCTTGTAGGAACAACTCAGGGGCCTTCCTTTAAGGACAAGAGAAAACCAAATGTTGTGTGTCTTTTGGTTGTGCCTAGTCCTTTTTTAAATAAAGGAAAGGAGTTGGACATTGCAGTTGTGGTTCCCATTGGGGATGTGAAAGGATCCCCCTTTAAGGAAAAAAGAAAACTAGAAGTTGTGATTTTCTGTCTTTTGGTTGAGATCGATTCTTCTCCAAAAAAAAAGGCAAGATGACCCAAAAAGGTTAGGCTTTAACTCCTCTTCAGAACTCTTTGGTGAGGTTTGGATCCAAACCTCCTTGATTGTTGCTATGGCTGTCCCTCTACTGCACTTTTGCTGTTTGTTTCTCGGGGGCCTTTCTGGTTTTAAGGCCTATTTCATTGTTGGTTCTAGTTTCATGTTGTTGTTGCCATTCTTGTCATGCAAGGTTTCAGGATTCTTTCAAAACCCTCTTTTGATTCACAGTTCTAGTCAAAACCGTTTATCTAATAAAAAACAATTTTACAAAAAAGACACAACCAAAAAACAAAAATTCAGCAAAGAATTTAGGATAGAATTGAATTGCTTCTCTGCTGGTCAGAGTAGATGGAGAAATAAAACAGAAAATAAATGGAAATTATATTGACATAGACATATGATCCATTAATCTAAAGTGATGAATGAAATGAAAGGGCTTGCAATAGCCACAAGGAAATCATTCGTGACATTTTATCATATGAGGCTTAATTGTGAGATTCAACCCAAATGCACAATATGGAAGATAGCAGAATTGAGATGGAAAACTATCTCTATTCCTTTGATTGTTTAAAATGTTCCTATAAGATTGTAGACTGTTATCTAATTTTTTGTTAGTCTTATTAGATTTATATAAAGCATTTTCAATCCTAGATTAATTCCTCTGTGTCCTTTGATAATGCTTGACTCCTGTGGTCTAAATGGAACTGTTTACCAAAGCTAACAACTAAATATTTTGTTTGCATTGAATTATTAAATATGAAGTATTCACTTAATATCTTGAAAACTAATAAAATGTTCTATTTCAGCTTGTCAATACGTGTGTGAAATTGCACTCCGGAAAGAGAGATGAAAATATATACCTTCAACATGTTGTAATTACCAAAGCTAACAACTAAATATTTTGTTTGCATTGAATTATTAAATATGAAGTATTCACTTAATATCTTGAAAACTAATAAAATGTTCTATTTCAGCTTGTCAATACGTGTGTGAAATTGCACTCCGGAAAGAGAGATGAAAGATATATACCTTCAACATGTTGTAAGTAGTACAGGACTCTTCATTCTCAGTGCTAAGTTGTGTAGCAATCCTTTTTGGATACCTCCTTCAGAAAACATCGATGAACATCCAATAAACATAAACTCAAAAAAAGAGGAAAGATGACTTTTTTCTAGAAATCAAATCTCAGATACGTAAGCTAATTGAACACAATCCAATTGTGCATTAAACTGTTTGCATTCGATCTTAAGAGCTAAGGTAAGTGATTTTCATGAGCCTTACCAAAATTCATCAACTGATGTTCCACCGGTTGCATAGGAATGCGATGAATTAATGATATCCATGAAGAATGTGCTAATATCCTGACAAAGTAGTAAGTACAAATATATCAAATAAAAATTATAAACTTCTCTAAAATTTGATTAAAATATTGAAAAACCAGTAGTTTATTCATGAATAAAATCACCTTGATCGGGTTAAAATTATGTTGAAAGTTATTCTGATCGTTGTAGATCAGTAATGTCAGATATAAATGGAACAATATTTCATAGAAACTCAGTAATAGTTTTGAGACAGGATAGATTTTTCTCTACCAAAAACACAATTTTGGTAGGACACGAGCCTAAACATTCAAGCTACAAGGCAGAACTATTGAACTGGGCATTTGTTGCCACTATTTTTAAGCTAACCATGCCTAGCAGATCCAGCAACATGACGAGAAGCTAGCAGATGGTGTAACATTTAAGTTTTCTTTTTTAATGTCATTGAAAATTAGGAAGTGAAGTTGACTAACAAGAGTAGACATATTCCATGCTAATAGCATTACAAACTAGAGCTTTGAAAAGATTGTGCATCAATTCTTTCAGGTGTTGATATTCTGCAAGTTGGTATAGATGTACAACATGGGAATTAGAATGTGAAGTAACACCCAAAAATGACCTCCAATAGTTTGTATAGTGATAGTTTACAAATAATTTTTACAAGCCCAGTAAGCAATAGGCATGAGAAGCTATTTGCAATAATAGGCTATAGCAGACATGCACCAGACACAGGAAGTATTATACTATTAGCAATAAAGGTGAGCTCAAGTGTCTTTGAATTGATGAAATTTGTTTGACATGCAAAAAGGTACTCGTAGTGACATTACATTTGCTGTTTGAATTCTACTCTACTTAAATATCACCCACTTCAAAGATTAAACAGTCAATAGAAATTTTGCATATCACCCACAGTAAAATGTGATATATATTTATCCTATTTTTACTG